>OX276335.1:224908227-224914917 GCA_946251815.1 Dasysyrphus albostriatus
TGATGATGATGATGATGATGATGATGATGATGATGATGATGATGATGATGATGATGATGATGATGATGATGATGATGATGATGATGATGATGATGATGATGATGATGATGATGATGATGATGATGATGATGATGATGATGATGATGATGATGATGATGATGATGATGATGATGATGATGATGATGATGATGATGATGATGATGATGATGATGATGATGATGATGATGATGATGATGATGATGATGATGATGATGATGATGATGATGATGATGATGATGATGATGATGATGATGATGATGATGATGATGATGATGATGATGATGATGATGATGATGATGATGATGATGATGATGATGATGATGATGATGATGATGATGATGATGATGATGATGATGATGATGATGATGATGATGATGATGATGATGATGATGATGATGATGATGATGATGATGATGATGATGATGATGATGATGATGATGATGATGATGATGATGATGATGATGATGATGATGATGATGATGATGATGATGATGATGATGATGATGATGATGATGATGATGATGATGATGATGATGATGATGATGATGATGATGATGATGATGATGATGATGATGATGATGATGATGATGATGATGATGATGATGATGATGATGATGATGATGATGATGATGATGATGATGATGATGATGATGATGATGATGATGATGATGATGATGATGATGATGATGATGATGATGATGATGATGATGATGATGATGATGATGATGATGATGATGATGATGATGATGATGATGATGATGATGATGATGATGATGATGATGATGATGATGATGATGATGATGATGATGATGATGATGATGATGATGATGATGATGATGATGATGATGATGATGATGATGATGATGATGATGATGATGATGATGATGATGATGATGATGATGATGATGATGATGATGATGATGATGATGATGATGATGATGATGATGATGATGATGATGATGATGATGATGATGATGATGATGATGATGATGATGATGATGATGATGATGATGATGATGATGATGATGATGATGATGATGATGATGATGATGATGATGATGATGATGATGATGATGATGATGATGATGATGATGATGATGATGATGATGATGATGATGATGATGATGATGATGATGATGATGATGATGATGATGATGATGATGATGATGATGATGATGATGATGATGATGATGATGATGATGATGATGATGATGATGATGATGATGATGATGATGATGATGATGATGATGATGATGATGATGATGATGATGATGATGATGATGATGATGATGATGATGATGATGATGATGATGATGATGATGATGATGATGATGATGATGATGATGATGATGATGATGATGATGATGATGATGATGATGATGATGATGATGATGATGATGATGATGATGATGATGATGATGATGATGATGATGATGATGATGATGATGATGATGATGATGATGATGATGATGATGATGATGATGATGATGATGATGATGATGATGATGATGATGATGATGATGATGATGATGATGATGATGATGATGATGATGATGATGATGATGATGATGATGATGATGATGATGATGATGATGATGATGATGATGATGATGATGATGATGATGATGATGATGATGATGATGATGATGATGATGATGATGATGATGATGATGATGATGATGATGATGATGATGATGATGATGATGATGATGATGATGATGATGATGATGATGATGATGATGATGATGATGATGATGATGATGATGATGATGATGATGATGATGATGATGATGATGATGATGATGATGATGATGATGATGATGATGATGATGATGATGATGATGATGATGATGATGATGATGATGATGATGATGATGATGATGATGATGATGATGATGATGATGATGATGATGATGATGATGATGATGATGATGATGATGATGATGATGATGATGATGATGATGATGATGATGATGATGATGATGATGATGATGATGATGATGATGATGATGATGATGATGATGATGATGATGATGATGATGATGATGATGATGATGATGATGATGATGATGATGATGATGATGATGATGATGATGATGATGATGATGATGATGATGATGATGATGATGATGATGATGATGATGATGATGATGATGATGATGATGATGATGATGATGATGATGATGATGATGATGATGATGATGATGATGATGATGATGATGATGATGATGATGATGATGATGATGATGATGATGATGATGATGATGATGATGATGATGATGATGATGATGATGATGATGATGATGATGATGATGATGATGATGATGATGATGATGATGATGATGATGATGATGATGATGATGATGATGATGATGATGATGATGATGATGATGATGATGATGATGATGATGATGATGATGATGATGATGATGATGATGATGATGATGATGATGATGATGATGATGATGATGATGATGATGATGATGATGATGATGATGATGATGATGATGATGATGATGATGATGATGATGATGATGATGATGATGATGATGATGATGATGATGATGATGATGATGATGATGATGATGATGATGATGATGATGATGATGATGATGATGATGATGATGATGATGATGATGATGATGATGATGATGATGATGATGATGATGATGATGATGATGATGATGATGATGATGATGATGATGATGATGATGATGATGATGATGATGATGATGATGATGATGATGATGATGATGATGATGATGATGATGATGATGATGATGATGATGATGATGATGATGATGATGATGATGATGATGATGATGATGATGATGATGATGATGATGATGATGATGATGATGATGATGATGATGATGATGATGATGATGATGATGATGATGATGATGATGATGATGATGATGATGATGATGATGATGATGATGATGATGATGATGATGATGATGATGATGATGATGATGATGATGATGATGATGATGATGATGATGATGATGATGATGATGATGATGATGATGATGATGATGATGATGATGATGATGATGATGATGATGATGATGATGATGATGATGATGATGATGATGATGATGATGATGATGATGATGATGATGATGATGATGATGATGATGATGATGATGATGATGATGATGATGATGATGATGATGATGATGATGATGATGATGATGATGATGATGATGATGATGATGATGATGATGATGATGATGATGATGATGATGATGATGATGATGATGATGATGATGATGATGATGATGATGATGATGATGATGATGATGATGATGATGATGATGATGATGATGATGATGATGATGATGATGATGATGATGATGATGATGATGATGATGATGATGATGATGATGATGATGATGATGATGATGATGATGATGATGATGATGATGATGATGATGATGATGATGATGATGATGATGATGATGATGATGATGATGATGATGATGATGATGATGATGATGATGATGATGATGATGATGATGATGATGATGATGATGATGATGATGATGATGATGATGATGATGATGTGATGATGATGATGATGATGATGATGATGATGATGATGATGATGATGATGATGATGATGATGATGATGATGATGATGATGATGATGATGATGATGATGATGATGATGATGATGATGATGATGATGATGATGATGATGATGATGATGATGATGATGATGATGATGATGATGATGATGATGATGATGATGATGATGATGATGATGATGATGATGATGATGATGATGATGATGATGATGATGATGATGATGATGATGATGATGATGATGATGATGATGATGATGATGATGATGATGATGATGATGATGATGATGATGATGATGATGATGATGATGATGATGATGATGATGATGATGATGATGATGATGATGATGATGATGATGATGATGATGATGATGATGATGATGATGATGATGATGATGATGATGATGATGATGATGATGATGATGATGATGATGATGATGATGATGATGATGATGATGATGATGATGATGATGATGATGATGATGATGATGATGATGATGATGATGATGATGATGATGATGATGATGATGATGATGATGATGATGATGATGATGATGATGATGATGATGATGATGATGATGATGATGATGATGATGATGATGATGATGATGATGATGATGATGATGATGATGATGATGATGATGATGATGATGATGATGATGATGATGATGATGATGATGATGATGATGATGATGATGATGATGATGATGATGATGATGATGATGATGATGATGATGATGATGATGATGATGATGATGATGATGATGATGATGATGATGATGATGATGATGATGATGATGATGATGATGATGATGATGATGATGATGATGATGATGATGATGATGATGATGATGATGATGATGATGATGATGATGATGATGATGATGATGATGATGATGATGATGATGATGATGATGATGATGATGATGATGATGATGATGATGATGATGATGATGATGATGATGATGATGATGATGATGATGATGATGATGATGATGATGATGATGATGATGATGATGATGATGATGATGATGATGATGATGATGATGATGATGATGATGATGATGATGATGATGATGATGATGATGATGATGATGATGATGATGATGATGATGATGATGATGATGATGATGATGATGATGATGATGATGATGATGATGATGATGATGATGATGATGATGATGATGATGATGATGATGATGATGATGATGATGATGATGATGATGATGATGATGATGATGATGATGATGATGATGATGATGATGATGATGATGATGATGATGATGATGATGATGATGATGATGATGATGATGATGATGATGATGATGATGATGATGATGATGATGATGATGATGATGATGATGATGATGATGATGATGATGATGATGATGATGATGATGATGATGATGATGATGATGATGATGATGATGATGATGATGATGATGATGATGATGATGATGATGATGATGATGATGATGATGATGATGATGATGATGATGATGATGATGATGATGATGATGATGATGATGATGATGATGATGATGATGATGATGATGATGATGATGATGATGATGATGATGATGATGATGATGATGATGATGATGATGATGATGATGATGATGATGATGATGATGATGATGATGATGATGATGATGATGATGATGATGATGATGATGATGATGATGATGATGATGATGATGATGATGATGATGATGATGATGATGATGATGATGATGATGATGATGATGATGATGATGATGATGATGATGATGATGATGATGATGATGATGATGATGATGATGATGATGATGATGATGATGATGATGATGATGATGATGATGATGATGATGATGATGATGATGATGATGATGATGATGATGATGATGATGATGATGATGATGATGATGATGATGATGATGATGATGATGATGATGATGATGATGATGATGATGATGATGATGATGATGATGATGATGATGATGATGATGATGATGATGATGATGATGATGATGATTATTACTATTTCAAAAACTATTCATAACAATAATTATGATAAATAATAATTAACAAAAAAAAATATAATTAAAATAAAAAATAATTAACATATTATAGATAGAAATTGTGGCTTCAAAAAAAGCAAAGGCGTCGAATTGTTATCGTCCCCGTTGTTTTTTTAAGATTTTTTTTCCATTTCGAGTAATTTTTTTTTTTGAAATTTCCCCGCCCACCTAAACGGGGGAATATATACACCTTCGAAAACAATTTTTTTCTCATAGCTTTATAAGATTAACACTTACCTCATAATAAGTATCACCATAAAGTGATAATAGGGAGTGAAATAAAAATCTGAAAAAATTAAGCTTGGAGTTTCAAAAAAACCCAATATGAGTACCACCTTAATATAAACTGTAGGCCAAAAATTTGAGTCCTTTCTCATTTTTCGAAGGAAAACTCAATTCTAGCACCAAAAAAACATTTCTAGTAAAAAATAAGAATGTGGAATCTATGAGGACTATAAATAAAGACAAAATAATGAGAAAAATATTTGGATTATGTTGTTTACAAAAAGAAAAAATAACTTAAACCGATATTTTGACGAAAAAGCCTCCTTTACACTCGATACCTTTTTTTACAATTCTTGGCAATCTACCTATATGTTTTTGAATTTTCTCATTTGGTATATTGTTCCACCCATCCTGTAATGTATTCCACAACGCAGATTCCGATGAAAGGCTGTAAAGTTATTAAGTATATTGGTACTTAAGTACAATTTAAGTACAATTACCTGGTACTTGAAATTTTTAAGTACCAGCACAATTCATTGGTACCTGTGCTTTAAAATTCCAAGTACCCGTACATGTACTACTATTTAAGTATCTCAAAAGAACTTGAAATTTATGTATCGATTACTTTTGTACCTAAGACTTGTACTTAAATACTTTTCAATTCCTTTTTAATTCCAAAAGTACCTATAATTCCATTTAATTCCTTTAGTATTTTTTTTGGTATAGAACTTATTGTAATTCTTAATGGTCGTGTTGGAAAAACAAATTATTTAATC